>OX336891.1:24519572-24544572 GCA_946959425.1 Argyrosomus regius | reverse complement strand
AGCTCAGCATCAAAGTCGATCCAAGCTTATTTTAATTAGGGATCGACCGATATGGATTTTTCAGGGCCGATACCGATACCGATTATTAATAACCAAGCGAAACCGATAGCCGATATGTAGAACCGATATTTATTTGCAGTAATAAATGTAAAAAATGGCCTTAACTTTTTGTAAAGTTAAGGCCATTGGTGGCTGGAACCTTGGCTCACTACATTCATTTTATAGATTTAATAGTTACTTTTCAGATTAAAATTTTACATAAAACAGTATAATGAGTAAATAAAGACACAACTTTCAGTTTTTCAATTATAGTTCCTTATGTATTATTATATTTATTTATTCAGAGAAATGAAGTCATATTCGGAATCTCAGAACATTAAATGTACACTCTTGTGCTTAGAACTGTATGTCATATTACATAAATAAGAATAAGGCACTTGGCAATTGTAAATGCAAACAATAAAGGCTACTTTACACACGTGAGTTGTAGACGCGACGGTAAATGGATTGATTGAAAAAAACTCGACGTGTGCTCGCTGCTTGACTCATTGAAATGGCCCATCATTTCCCTGGACTTTACGAGTGACCGGCAAACAGACGAATATTTAACATCTATTCTGTGTGATCATAGTGTAGTGAGAGCATGAGCGCTGAGGGAGAGGCAACTGAAAACAAACAAGGACACGTTAGCGTGTGGCGTTAAACTTATAGGCTATAATCACCTCGGGTGTTGTTTATTGATAAACCGGGAGCCGCCCCACGGGCTGAGACACGTTAGAAGATTAATTATTCCCACAAAGTAATGATAACCGTAAGGGTCTCCTATTATTATTATTATTGTGCGTCTGGCCCCAGCTCTAAAGCGGTCGCGGCAATTATAATGTAGCGGTGGGCCATCATTAAATAGCCTACCCCGTGTTGAAGTTGTGAAAAGTTTAATCTCAAGAGCCAAACTGCAGGTTTTCCTCCCTTATACTTGCTACAGGCAGTGGCACTGCATGTAGAAGCTTCTGTGTTGATTGATTGGCTACTTGGCACAAGTGAGACAGCCAATCAGTGAGGGCTGTGGGCGGGACATTGGTACACAGCCAAGAGAGTGGTGACTTCAGGCAGAGACGGCTGCATCAGAGCCAAAGGAGCGCGTTTTAAAATACATTAATTAATTTTATCGGTTATCGGTGAAAAAAAACGGCCGATGCCGATGATCGCAAAAATGCAGAATATCGGCCGATATTATCGGCCAGGCCGATAATTGGTCGATCCCTAATTTTAATGGATCTGTATCGGCTAGAATAAAGACGATCAAATTCTGATGCACTGTGTGTTGTCCTCTGCAACCTGCTAGCGTTGCAGCACTTTCCTCCTTTTACGGTACGACAGTGCAAACTGAGAGTGACAGTTAAAGGTGAAGGTGAGAAATGATTTGGGCGCAGCAGTGAGTGACTAACTTCTGATACTGTGGTTGGCAATATTCAAGGATTCACTAAACACAGATACTAACAAATCCGTTATCTCTCTTCCTCATTATTTATTAGGAAAAAGTAGTGTACACTCAGTTAATCAGCACTTAGATGAAAAAGATTGAAACTGTCTCAGCATCTGCAGATGCCCAATATTAAAAAAAGGAATCAGAGTTGTCTGAAAAAAAAAAAAAAAAACTTTGTCAGGACCTCCCTGCACATTACCAGCTTAAGTCTGACGAGGGCTATTCTAAATCTGACAGCAGTGCAGATTAAACTGGAAACGGTATTCAAATATTTGTCTGAACTTTGAAAAACCCTATCTACAGTGTTGATTCAGGACTAGTCCTAGCCAAACCAGGATCACAGCTTGCCAAATATAAATAAATCACTGCCTGGCATCAATACACCCAAGCCACAACAACCACCAACTGTTGTTGGACATAAGTCGACAGACAACAGCATTATCCATCTGTACATATACCCGCCACTGCACTTGGCAATACTGTGCTGTGTGACTCAATAACAGGCTCAGCGGTAGTAATGGCCAACAATGGCCAACAACTTGTATACTCTGTATTAGGAGTGAATAATATTTCAGCAAAGGAATATAAATTTGTGTACCATCAAAAAATTCAGCAATACTGTTTATACCAGCTCTCCCTGTCTCAGGTCAATGAGCAGGACTGCTTTGTGGTTATATTAGATTGTTATTTGATTTTTGCATCGATGTTATCAAGAACTTTTAGAATTTTACAGGTAATTAATTTGCTGGATTTTAAAAAAAAACATTTATGGGAGGTTATTTTCTCCATGAACAACTTCTTAATTTGATTTACTGGTTAAACATCTTAAATGACCGCTTTACTTTATCTTATTGTTGGTAAAGTGTATCAGTAAACTAAACGTTTTTATTTCATTTTTAAATTGACTCTTTATGGGATAAAACAAGCATTTTTATAGACTAAACCATTAAATTAATCACCAGCTTTATGCGTACAGTGAATATAGTGGTTCTACTCCCTGCTTGTCTCCGATTCAAGTGACCTGAACATCCTCCTGCTCGTGCATCTGAACGTCCTATCTGGGAAAAAACTCATCTTACGTGTGACACCACATCTCTTTTTAAAAGCCTGCTCCTGAATCCACTTTCAACACATTAAGATCATATAAAACAATCTTACTTCTGCCTTGTAATGAGACGTCACGGCACAAATAAGAAGCAGCACTTACTCCACAAGCTAAACAAAGACACTGGAAACATTTGAACATGAAGTGCATAGACGTGTATGCATTTGTGAAAAACCTGGGAATGTGTGTGTGTACACGCACATGCGCACACATGCATTCCATATTGGCAGGAATTAGCTTACATTTCAAAATAGTGCGCTGCACCTTGAGGCCCCCGTGCATCTGTTATCATTTTACAACCTGCCTGTAACTCAGCAGAGTACAAACCTCCTGAGCACAATGTGCTCCACTAAGCACCTCATTATAGAAAAAGGCCCTTTGTATCCCACTGAGGTAATGGGTGGGTGGGAGGATCCTTTAGATGAAGGAATCAACACAGCAAAGTGATTGTCCCTTTCAAGACAAAACCTCTCAACTTCCAGCTTTTTCTAAATTCACAAAACTGTGACAACGTCGCCTCCATGGACTCTTAGCTGACGCCGTGAGCAAGAAAAGTCTATATCACTACAGACATGGGTACCATGCGCTGTCGGATATGCAAGGTTTTGGTTCAGCAGCAGCGGGAGATAAGTGGTCACTGAATCATGTTATTGCAGGGTGTAGCATGGTGTGTTTACTCACAACGCAGGAGAGCAGCAGCACACAGTAAAAAACACAAAGTGCCAAAACAAGGTGAAAACAAGCAGACGTACAAACGGTGCAACAAAACCACCATGTGGCTAAATAACACAACGTGCTGTTCGCCGAATAAAACACTCACTTTTTAATCTTGTGGTTGCTGTTGCATCAAATGTGCCGAAGGTACATTATCTTTTATCATATTCAGCGTATTCAGAGTCAACACTACAACAGAGAGAAAAAAAAACTGACTAGAACAGTCTCTGTAATACAAGCTCAGCACCACAAACACAAACACAGCAGGACAATGTTTTTATATACTACGCTTAAATAAAAGATGGTGTGATTGTGTGGGAAGTAAAATCATGTCATGACGCAAAACAAAAATCTTTCAGTTTCATTTCTCGCAGCAAAATAAACACTTACGGACAGATGCCCATTTAGGACTGCACTGAAAGCTAATTCTACTATTTAATAACATTGAAATAATCATCAGTTTTTGCGGTTTTGTTTAAAATATCAGCTTCAGAGTGAAAAGCATGCACTCGAGTCATTACACTGAATGATGAGCAATGAGGGGAAACATGCTCCGAGATCAAAACAAACATCTAACGAACAATAAAGCAGAACAGTGCCTGTTCACAACACTGCATGTTGCACTCTTGTACTCTGCCAACTTGCTTTGATCTGATAATACACATGTGTGATACAAGATAGAAAAGAATAACTTTTTTTTTTAAAGATCTCCTGTCTGTTGTTGCCTAAAAGTCACACAAGAACATGCTCTTTAACTGGACTGATGTCCATGCTACTCCACTCAGCTCCATGCTTATCTGTCCCTTTGTCTGTCCCCCCCCCCCCCGCCCGCCCGCAGAGACGAGCAGCCTCCTCCACATCACACTGACAACCTCCGGGACGGAAGGCGTGCAACACCTCCCTTCACTTCTTAAAACAACACCAGCCAACATCCATCCGTCAACGTACACAACAAGTCAGAAAACAAAACATGTTGGTTTAATGCAGTGCAATAGCCTCCATTTCTGTTTATTTTCCTATCGACGTTTTTTTTTTTTTTTTTTTTTTTTGGATTTGCTGAGATTTGCGCACTGGCCCTGCTGCAGGCAGCCAGGCAGGCATACACATGTGGAATGTGGAGGGAAGCACCCGCCTTTAACAATAACACCATACACAAAACATAACCGGGACGAGGCTAGTGTAGAAGTTGTGCTTAAATGAGAAATGAATCTGCAATGTGAAGTGCCATGTGGCATGAACGCACGTCAACGCGAGGAAACAAAGAGGAGAAAAAAAAAAAAAAAGCTGCAAGATTTTTTTTTTTTTTTGCTCATGTGCAGCGGCTAGCTTAAAACATGACATGCTAACCGACTATTTCTGTCACACACACAGAAAAACACACACAGGCTCGTGAATGCTCTCTTACCTGATGTGGCATATCAACCTTCACTTTGTGCAGTAGCAGAGGGGGGCCCCAAAATGTTGTTTGCCAGGTCGCCAAATTTTCCGAGCCAGTGGAGTTGAAGGCGGCTTTTTAACAATTTACCCACGCTGAAAAACTTTTCCTCCGCATAAAACCCAAACTGTCAACAGAGAAGAAAGGAGGAGTGATGAGGCAGGGCTATCTAACGGTCAGTCGGGGGGCTGGGAATTGGGTAACGTTAGAGCCCCGATGACGTCCCGTTATTTCTTGCATGGACACTCTGTTACGCCAAACGTCATTCAATAAATCTGGCAATTCAATAGTCGCCCTGCTCGGGCAGAGGTAAACACCGCCGGGAACAAGACTTCAGACCTTTTTGTAAATCACGTCTGGACCTTCAAAGTTCAACACTTTATCCAAACAAAACTTTAAAGTTTTATAATTATTCACACTGCTTGCTTCTCTTCCCCGCTCCCCATTTTGTTGAGGGAAACGGTGGGACTAATGTATGGAAGTCAGGAGCTGTGTCGAATTTAAAGGCTGTGTGCCTGAAGTCACGTTACTCGGTTTGTATATTTGCCCACACGCACGGCCATATTCAATTGCCACATTTTTAAAAGGGGTTTCTTGCCCCCCCCCCCCCCCCCTTTTTTTTTTCTCCACACATGAGCGGACACAACGTTCAACACTGGCTAACAAAAACCCGCCAGCAGTACCCAGCAGTTACAAACGAAAATGTCCTTTAACGTTCACACGGCGTGCATACTGTTAGCGTACACTAGCGGGAACCACGGTGAAATTGCCTCTTTACAATGACAATACTGCCTGGGCTGACTGTTTGTGTCAGCGGCATGTCAAAATATTGCAGCCCGCTAGAGTAACAACAGCTAGCGCTACGTTAACAGCAGCACACTTTATTGGCCTGAAACGCGCGTGTGCCACTCGGCCTGAAAGCACTTGTCAGCAAAACGTAACCGAGAAAGAGCAAAACTACAATGCTATAGCAATGTTGCAACACCTTCCCACTACAGCCCCCTAGGTAGAAGAACCAGTAAAATAACTTACATTAGTCCATACGAAGAGAAACGTAAGAAGACACTCTGTTAGTCCAGTTTTTTAGATCTGTATCAACATAGATGGACTGCACTTCTCCATAGTCCCGCCCCCACGGTTTACCAGCAGGCATATCTATACATATATATAATCCCGCCAGTGTCCAATCACAGATCGCCACTCTGGAATGGTGTCTGCTCCCATTGGTTGTTTAACCTGTCAGTCACGGGCTGACTCTCCAGCTGTCTCCTTACCATATAGGGGTGTGTCGTGACGTAGCAGACAGCCTGATAGGTAGTAAACAATTTGGTCAAAAATAATAGTTATTAAAGCCAATTAAAATAGGTAATTAAATGATTAGAGTTATATTCTGTAGCTTAATGCACAGGGCGTTTGCTTACCTGCATTCATGGAGACTGGAGACAGATGGTGAGAAATGTTACAAGCATTCTCATAATTTTCTTAAATCTGATTGTGCAAATTTGTGTTCTTGCATTGTTGTCATTTAAAGTGCTAAATGTAATTTGTAACTCCACATTTCTCATCATGAATTATTAATGATTTACCTATACATAATGTATGAAAGTTCCAGCACCCTCTTCTCTCTCTTTCTGATCTCTCTGTCCTGGAAACTGGTGGTAACTGATAGTGCACGCATACCGAGAACATAAGAGGTTAGTGAAAAATGTTTTCACCGACCGCTAACTAAGTGATCTCTGTTCATAGTCTATATGTGGAGACACAGCAGAGCTAATTTGTCTTCTTGGTGGAAGAATTCAGTGGGATGATAGGGCCCTGAGGTGCTATACTATGTCACCCCTGGGAGGTTTTATTATAGCACTTCAATCACCACATTACCCACTCTGTAATTAGGAGTTATTCTCTTCTTATATCCATCTCTTGTCATTTCCCTGGATGGGCTTTGCAGTGCATAGCGCCAGCCTGGAGGAGTTCAACGATGGTGTGTGTGTGTGTGTGTTTTTTTATATCATGGGCACACCAATTGAACTTGAGGCAATTTGGCTATTACAAGGATCACACCTTTGACCTTTAAGGTCCACACTGGCAACATTCCAGTGAGTAATCCGCAATTTGCTCTATGTTTCAGGCAATGATACAAAAACAGACAAGCAACATTAGACCCCTTCTGGCAGACAGAAAGAGGCTAAATGAAGCCCGCTTATTGGTTGATTTAAGCACTCTGTGGGAGGATTAGGGTGTTTCAAAGTTTGCTTCCTGTGCTGCGTTAATTAAAGGATGCTTTTAAAAAGCCATATTTCTTATTCTTTATGCGATATGTTGTTATTACATGTTTAGAAACAACTATGTCATCGACTCCAAATCCTGGCTTTCTACTCTGTGCTATACTATAATGTACCATAAATCATATTGTTATACAGTATTATACTATGTGCTACACTTAACTATACTATACTTTACTATAGCCTACTATGCCACAGTAATGATGCCAACTATTGAAAGATTGTAATGTGTTAAAGTGTGAGCTCACTCAAATCAAACAACAAAACCAAATAACTTCTTACTCACAAAAAAAACTTTAAATTAATTTTATATTAATTGTACTGTGGTGGCAGAAATCTAAGAGGCAAGTAACCCCGGGCAAATGACAAAAAAAAATGATGACGCATGACTTGATACCAATAGTGGCAAATGACAAGCGTGTGTGAGAGGTTGGGGTGAAACAACCCCCACCCCCAATTCAACTGCTGCAGTCATTTTGATGCTAATCTTGTAAGACTGTTTGCTAAGTGCCTAAATATAAATGTCAACCCCAAATGGTTATGGTCAAGTATGTTCCAGTCATACAATGGTAAATATGTGGTTTGACCGAGAGCTGTTATTTGCAGCTCCAATAAATGTATAAATCACATTTAAAAACAGTTTGGTTCTGTACAGATCACACCTGCCCGTGCCGTCGAGAACTTGTAACATTTTTTTCCTCTGTGTTCAAGGCCTGTGTTCAACACAAGAATTACATTTCAGCATCAATCAATGATGTGACAATGTTTACAAAAAGAAACTGTACTTCCACATGTGTATGCGCGCATTATATTTTTCCTTGCAGCTTGCCTGTGTGTGCATGTGCTGGAATCTAGGCCATCCCTTGTGGCTTTGTGTCTGAGAGGCGGATCAGTCTATATGAGGGGCAGCCAGGCATATGGGCGTGTTTGAGTGGGGGCATGCGCACACGGGACTTCATCTTCCTCTGTGTGTGTGTGAGCCAAGGAGAAAGAGCATATATTGTATGAGGTGCCTGGGTTGTCTAGGGGTGTTTCCACTGTGCAAACACAGTACAGCGTAATAAGAACAGGAGACGCTCTCACTTAAATTGTACACACACAGACGTGTGCACTTTATCGTAGCTCTCTCTTCCTCACTATCTTTCTTTATTGAACTCTGAATCTCTCCATCTCACTTCAACGCCCCCACTCCCCCACCTCCAAACCAACACACACATATGCACATACACACCACTTTCTCTCCCACTCACAGGGTGAGTCTAGGAAACAGCTGGAAAAGCAAATAGTCGCAGGCAGGCCGAGCCCTGGCCCACTGGCTCTCACACATGACTGGACCTTTACTTGGATGAATGCAGTCCTCACACTGATTTTTCAGCTGCAGTCAAAAGGCACAAGGAGTAGTGCAATTGCACAAACCTAAAGGAATGCTGCAGCAGTTGGCAAACACACTCTTTGATCAACGTCGCAGTGTGCGGCGAGAAGATTGGTAGCAGCGTCACCCTTCGTGTGCCACAAGTTTCTCAGGGATATTTTGGCACACAGAGGATCACACAGTCCGGTGCAGAGGAGCTGCCTCACTAACAACTGGGCCTTTCCTCTGTCCCCATTTTAAATTTCATGCTCCTCAGCTCTGCCTCGTCCTCCAGCTCCTCAACAATGTCATCATCAGCTTCCAACATCAATAAACTCGACCCATATTCACAACAAATTGGCTGCATTCTTTCCGAACAGACATGAGGGAATTTGATAGCTGAGCAAAACTGGAACATGAGGTCAGTTAGTCAGCAAATACTGTCCGCTGTACCTACAGTAAGCCCTGTTTTCAGCTGACATAGTCCCCTTTGATTGAAATCCAAAGGATTTGATATTATGATATTATGAGGAGTGTTCCAATGTGAATTACATGTACATTTGACATTGATATGAAAATAAATTAAACGATAAAATTGTGAAATGCATGATTTTCATCCCTTTAGTTGTTTTAACTTCACCCATTTAGGAAGCACATTTAAAAAGAAGTTTAAATATGAATATGACCTCAAACAATGAGGCGCAAGAGCAAAAACACTGGATGATAATACATTTTCTTTTTTATTTAATATATCCAAGATCACATTTATATGGCTCTATAATAAAAAGGAGTAGAACATCCTGTATACATCATACCATCCCAAAGTAGTCAGTTCTTCTGTCTTAAATGTGTTCCTGCACAACGGAATACATCAAAAAGGCAGGAAAAAATGTGTTGGACAGGTTTCAAGAATGTGGATATATTAGGAATGTAACATAGATAGCATATGAGAGAGCACCTTACAGAAACAGAGGCACCCTACTGCAACCTGTCATTGTACCAGTCAGACACTGGCACGCAGCTGCACAGTCCATCATTTCTCTTCAACCCAAAGGAGTATTTAGCTCATGCACAGCACGCATCACCTGTTCAACACAAACCACCTACAGCTATCTGCACCCTTTGTGGGCCCTGCTCTGTTTGAATCCTGACAAGGCACGTAAAAGACGTTCTAAATCCAAAGAGCGATGATGCGATAAAACTAAAACCTTTGACCACTGAGATCCCACTGACTCTGCAGCCCACTTATTGGAACATAAACACCAAACCAAAAATGTGAATGTTTGAGCCACAGAGAATATGAAATATCTGAGGCCAGTGTGTTTGGTTTTTACTTCATCACACTTTGATTTAATAATTTTTTCTTCGTATTTCTAGTTAATTCAGTTTGTTACATACTATATGATGTAACTGGTAGGCTGCTCTTTGCATATGTTATGTTGTTATTGTTTTCTTGCTCTGTAAGCCCTTAGAGATTTTTTTCCTTGATTTTCTGCTATTTTTCATCTGTTTTTAAATGCCAAAGCCATTGTGATAATGTCATTCTTATGTCTTTCCTGTTTCTAGGGACACATATGTGTTTGATATTTCCTCAGGAAGGGATGCATCTTAAAATGTGTCACTGATGTAGACTACACGTTAAGCCAAGTTTGTGTTCCATGCTTTTAAAGCACATTTTATGTGTGCACCCTCTGAGCAATTAAACATATTTGCTTTTGCATTCAAATGAATTCCACTTTTCCTTTGCTGCCAATCCAGAATAAAAAAAATAATAATAATAAAAAATCAAGTAAATACCAATGCATGTTGTGTTATATCCACTTGGCCGAGGGGGAAATATATTTGATGGATTATTTCCACTCATTTCAGCTCTTCAGGAAGCGCTTAATGTGAAGTGGCTGGGCTGGAGAGAGGATACACACCAAGCGCCGACGCTTCCAGCCAAACTTGCAGTGCTCTGCACAAAGCTACACAGTCATAAATCAGCTCTATCATAATACACCACCTGTGTATTTTTGTGTCAGCAAAAATAGTTTCCACCAGTGTCTCTTGTACTGAAAATAAGAAAATACAGTAGGTTAAAAACAAAAAATAATAAAATACTAGAATATTTCTTTTTTCAGAATAAAGGAATATTTGTCATTCATTGTGGAAAACTGCTATAACACACTACTACCTAACACAGGTTATATATGGTAACAACTAAGGGATTTATGAAATATGTGGACCCAAAGTAGACTGTTTTGACACCCCCCCCCTACATAAAATGAAATTAAATCACCACTAATATAACTAATTTCTATCTAAATTCTTGATTTAAAAAGTAATTATTGCTGTGACATAAATGTAAATTATATATATAAATTGTACTCAAATACAGTACTTATATACGCAACTTAATTGCATTGCACCAATTTGATTTCAATGAATCTGAGCATTCATAATGTTTTTACTTGTTTATTCATATCAACATCACAACACAAGTTCAACATCAGCACCAAATACTGAATTTCACTCACTTTAATCCAAAAATATCTCTGTCAGTCTTCCAGATTTATCCCAGCGGAACAATTACTACATACAACTGGACGTTTGCAAATACACAAGACCATCAGTAGTATTCCCAATTCCCAAGTATTTAGGAGCATGTTTTTTTTTTTTTTTTTAAAGAAATCCTCTAAGCCCAGAGGTCTTATAACAAAATTAAAATGAAAGTTCAGAGCCGTTGCGACAATAACGCAGATTACTGACACATGGCTCTTTTATGGCCACCATGGTTTTGAATTTCATTATCTCAAATACGTAGACAAATAGAAAAGAAAAGTTTCCGGGTGGGGAGAGTTGACATAGAGGAGGAGAGACAGAAAAGAGTGGCTGCACGCTGCAGACAGATGAGACAATAGGCTGCCGCGTCACCATTTGACAGCCCTGATCAATGTCGAGCTGTTGCACAACACCAGCCCCCCCTTTGCCTTTGTCTCCCTTTCTTGCTTCATTTCTTGCTGCCCCACATGCTTTCTCTCCTTGTCGGTCAGGCCAGTCCGCACAGCATAACAGATACAGGCTAAAACAAAAATAACAGAAAACATGGAAAGCTGCTGCAATCTGGTTGTAATAATCATGCAAGAAAAATGGATCATTTCAACAATATTCAAATCATTTCCAGTTGTCTACAGTGAATCCCCTCATGTCTGATCTTACAACAGAATATGTTTCTTTACACGCTACAAATTAGAACCACAGATTTTGAGGAAAAATGACAATAAATACGGGTCTCCCTCCTTTCTGTGCTTGCTGTTTTCATTCCTGCCACCTACCTCCCCCCTCCCTCTCCCACTGCTCCCTCACGACCTCTGCCCTAGTGGGATTCATCACGAGTGGTGAGGAGGAATGGCCCAAATCACAGCTTCAAATGAATCTCTCTGTGTTTGGAAACACTGAAGATCCCCTCCCCACAACAAACAGATAGGAGTCGACTTCCGAAAGCACGGTTGAGAATTCCAGTCTTAATTGTTTGGCTCCTCTGCACTAACATATCTCAGTTTCCCCCCTTTATTTACCACATATCATCTTCTGAAAACATCCCTCATCACTAGGTTGATTCCATGTTTCATGTAACGGTGTAATGTAATGCTCCTGCAGCGTTGCGTCAGAACCCAAAATGGATCCTCACATGACAGGAGTGCCAGCGTTAGTTAGTGTGTACACAGATGACACACTTTCTCATGAGGATCCCCAGCCGGAACAAGCTCAACAACTGCTGCTATGATATAAACTTCATGTATAATAGATGAGGATTTGCCTTTTTATAACACAGAGCAAGAGGAGCTGCTCAGCAGGGTAAGACCATTTTATTCTGAGTGCATTTCTCGCCACCCATTTTAGATTTTTCGTGGCACTTTTGTCCCGTATTTGATTCAATTTCAGTGAACTATGAAATCATACACTTTCTCTCCATACTGGCAGTTTCCTACCGCTAAGATTTCTGTTTTTATGAAGTACACCACACATCCCACACTTGTTCCCCACGGCTGGAAACTGGCAGCAGGTTTCAAAGAAGAGGACGGTGCCATTCTTCCTTCAACTAGTCCATCTTCAGCGTACCATTGTTGGTACGGTTTGGTTTTACTTTATTGTTAACATAGCGGCTTAGGTTGGTTGGTATTTCCTTCCACTGCAGGCTGTGTGGTGTCATTTTCTTCGTATTTGTCCTGTGTACTTCATGTTTTCTCGTCTATTTTCTTACCCAAAATTCTACTGAAAGTATCAGCAGTCACGTTCGCATGTCACTCACATTTCCCCCCCTTCATTGTGAATTTCCATTTCATTGTTCGGGGCATTTTATGTGGATTTCTTTTTCTGATCTTGACATGTTAATTCCACATTTTCATTCCCATCAGAGGACCACAAAGCACACACACTGAACCACGGATCCCTATTTGCAAAGCAATATCTTTGATAGCTTTTTTGTAAAAATTATTCCCAAACAGGACTTTCATCCTGTTTCCGTGCAACCATATGGATCACGTCTCGATGCATGCATTTCCCCTATTTGTCACATATAACTCAGTGTTCTAGCATGAACATTAGTCCATTCATGAGCAGACGCATGTGACACAGATCACAACATCCTGAAGCACATGCTAAGCTCTAGGGGTTAAAGAGAGCACAGAACATGTGACTGCAGGATCATACGAGACGATAAGAAATCAGAGGTGATGAGACGGATTGTTATTGAATGTGTCTTTAAGATGGATCACTGATATTTGCTTACCAGCACTGTTAATATTAAAAAAATATTGACGCAGTTGCATAGCAACATAGCTTTTGGATGAATCGAATTGAACTTATCTAAATTGAAGTTAATTGAGTTGGACTGAACTGATTTTGGCTGAAGTTTAGATTTTGCTCTCATGTTAACAAATAAATCTGTCACACTGGGCACACATGCGACCTGTCATGTGACTCGGTGCTTGGAAGCTGTTTAGTTTACTGCATTATAAACAGCAGTAATAACAATTTTTATAATCAACTAGTATTGACCCAACTGACGGATAGGTTATTTGCCCAAACTTAAAAAATATGGTTATTTTGACCCTCATTCAATACAGCAAGCACAAGTTTTACTTTAAATTGTTATGAAATGTATTATTAGTTGTACAAAAAGACAGTAGAGGTTACACATATCATCAACAATCAGTAACAAATAAAGACATGTATCTTTAAAAAGAGCCAGAATACTTCACAACAGTATGTAACCATATCATTTAGTTTTGGTAAATAACCCAACATTAATCTGGAAAACATTTCACTGGGTCAGAACAACCACTTGCCTTGGGGGTTGTTTTCTACCCATGGGCGCTGGATAGAGTTAACTCGTGGCTGGTGTTATATTAGTCCAAACTGGATCACTTTTGACCCAGTGATTTTTTATCGCTTAATTGCCAAACGTTTTCTGGTTCCAGCTTTTCTAATGTGAGGTTTTGCAGCTTTAGTCTGTTTTATATTATTTTGAATTGAATGTCTTCGGGCAAACAAACAATTTGAAGAAGACACTTTGGTTTCTGGGAAATTGTAATTGGTATTTTCTGATGTTTTATTTCTCTTTACAGTTAATGTTAAAAAAAAAAAGAATCCATAGATTAAACGTCATCATCATTTATAAATAAATTAATGCTAGATGCAGTCATACTCATTGTACCTTATGACTTGTTTTGGACATCTGAAGCACTGTCCTGTCTTGTCCTCAACCTCTGCATGTGTGCCATCTGTAAGTACTCTTGGATGGATAGATGCATAAGTGTATGTTTGCATGTGTGCAAGGATGTGTGCGTGGTGGTACATAGCTGGGGTTATTTCCTCTTTCCTGTAAAGAACAAGCTGTCTTAGATGTTTTGCTCTCCTTCCAGGACAACAGGTGTAAATCTGTATAAGCTTTCTGCTTTATCCTGCATAATTTCCCCAGAGGGGAAAAGAGGGAGTGTGAGGATTAAAAGAGGTAAGGGAGACTTGAAAAAGTGTTGTTTTCCTCCAGCTGCATAGCCGAATGGAAAACTACATGTGATATGTATGTGTTCCCTGAAGTCACATGATGTTTGTATCCATATGTTTACAGTTTGCAAGGATCTGTGTATTTCTGCTTTGTGTGTGGTGTGTGTTTCGATCTCATTTTCAAAGAAAAAAGAAGAAAAACATAAACTGGCAGCCCTGACCGTAATGCCTCAGAGCCAGGGTTATACATAGAAAATTACACACTGGTGTGCCAACCCCTCCTGACTCAAGCCTTCAACACCGGGATACAAAGAGACACACACAAATATAGAAATACTCCACATAGATGCACACATTAGATCAAATCATTTATATAAAATGTCAAACATATCACACACACACACACACATGTTGAAACATGACCCTCATTAATGCAACGTCCTCGACTTTCTCTTTTCAAAAGCAGCGTGAGTAGCACTTTGCCCTTTACATCCTGGCTTCATATTTACCCTGATGAAGTTCTGCTGGTGCGACATAACCACCCGACTGTTATGCAATGTGAGCCCGACTCGCTTTTAATTTTTTAAACGTGGAGTTTTTAAAAGCTGCGAGGTAAGAGAGGAGGAGCAGTATTGTCGGAGCTCACCACGCAGAGCAACGAGCTCCTTGATATGCCAAGGTTATGTGACATAGAGGAGGGAAGGCAGTTTGTCTATGTGTTTGTGTGTGTATGGATGACAGGTAGGACACATGTATGCTCAGCCAATCTTTAAATCACCAAGTTTTGGTAAAAGCAAGGACGAGCTGAGACGACGCAAAACTATAACCTCTTGCATGTAAATGTTTGATGCAGACCAATTCAGCTTACATTTTAAATGTGCAGTGGGACAGTTTGACTGAGCAAAGAGGATAGAAACAGGACTGGTGAGGGCCCCCCTAGACAGCGGTGTTAGCTCCCTGACCTGCCTTGGGTAAATGTTTGACTAAGAGTGTCCCTGCTCGCTGTATTTGTTGCACGCTAGTGTGCAGAGGAGGCCTGGCAGGGGGGAGGAGACACGGATGTCACCAAGAAATCAGACACTGGGATAAGCACGCACAGAATTAACCTAAAGTGAACTTTTCACAGAATCTTATTTCACACTGTGCATACACTCTTATTTACTAGGTTTATGTGTGCTTATGTGGTTTCTTATTTACCTAATAGCCCCTGTATGTACCCACCAACTCACTACACACTTACTCTTTTATTTATTTATTTACGTACTTATGCACTTAATGTATTGCTCACTTACTGTATGCACTTAACTGCGCAGTGACTGTGTATTTGTGTTTGTATTCACTTATTGAGATATTTATATTATGTACTGACTCAACAACATACCCTAGTTACCCACTTTATTAATTTTGTGTTCCAAACCCCGGATACACATCTACGTGCTTATGTAATAAGTCTATTTCAGTTGGCAGCCACCAATGGTGATTTTTTATTATAAACGGTGAAACAAGACTTAGTCAGTTTCATCTAGTATTCCAGAGTTTCCCTTCCTTCAAATGGTTGCAGGGGGTCACCCACCCTGTCTTAAGACGCTGCCGACCTCAAAGAAACCTCATTAGTCTGGGATTCAGTGGAAAGTTAACGTCTCATGATGGTCTACATGCTGCTCCACAGGCTTTTCCACCCCAGCAGGAAACACTGACTTCTTGTAATTTGGGGGCGCATAAAAATAGAAAATCTTTAATCTTGGTTAAAATTCTGACATTGCTCAGGGGCTCACCACAGACTTGTACATGGAGCTCTTACAAATCAAGAGCATGAAGTCCAGTGTGTGGTCACACAAGTCTTAAAGTGCTAAAATGAGACCATTAACACTGTTCTTCTGTTAGCAAACCACTTAACCTGCCCTAACCTGGAATGGATTACAGCCCAAGGCTTTCTAAACCAATAAGACAAGAGGAACCCCAGGAGGAACTGTTAAACCAGCACAGGGTAGAAGTCGTTTCAGACTTTGGGAAAGAGTTTGCCAAAATCACTATTTTTCAACTACTATTCCCAAAGTCAAAACCTCTTTAATGTAGCGACCACAGGTTAGAGGAATAGATGAAAAATCAACCATTCCTATGTTTGTATGCTAAATATGAAGCTAGACCCGGCTGGACATTAACTTATACTAGCATAAAGACATGAAGCATTGGAAAACAGCTAGTCTGGCTCTGTCCAAAGGTAAGAAAATGTGAATAGTAGCACTCATACAGCTCACTAATGAAACACATTTTATCTTGTTTGTTTAATCCCTGAATTATGTGCTTTATGCTAAGCTAAGGTAATTGTCTTCTGGCTTTAGCTTCATATTTACATGTGTGTTTGCCATTTTCGTATGGCAGACATTTTGGCATGTTACAGCAGGAAAAGCACAGATGTAAGTGATAACATTTAAGACAACTGCATTCCATTTAGGTGAGTTAGTTCCAGGCTCACTAGTACTAAAATACTTAAAGCCTCGTTGTGTAACTTTTATAAACTAAAAGGACAGACTTTCAATCATTTTAATGCTACATTGACTTGTTATCAGGTGAATGGTGTCTCTGTCATTTATACTTTGCTGCCTGTACATCTGTTCTCACACGATGTAACTTTGTGCTCCGGGTATGACCACCCACGAGAAGTACGTAACGCTTTACAGCGTTAAGTCACACACCACCAACTATTTCACTGATTTTGGAGAAAATGAATCATATTTTATCAAACAAATCTTTTCTGGTTTCCCCTCTGATGTCCTCTGGGTGTTTCGCATCAACTCTCTGTGATTTACAGAGTTTCCTGATGGACAGTGAAGTAAACGGCTGCAAACTATAGCTGCTGTTAGCTAATGTTAGTTCAGTTTGTTAGCCAGGCTGTCCAGACTGTGAGCTCAGAGCACCGGGGGAGTGTCAGGAAGAGGTTTTCAAGCCTATGGTGAGCAGGAATGTGTGCTAGAACTGGAACCGGGAAATGTAACCAGGCTCAGCAGCCTGGAAATAATGGCAGAGCCGTAGAGACGAGGAGGATGTTGATGGTAGAAGCTAAGAAGAGAAACGAAGAGAAAAGGAGGAGAGCATGAAGCCATCAGACAAGAATAAATCTGGGACTGACTTTTAGTCGTCGGCGAGAACTTTACCAAATACAAATGGACAGCTGTCCGTTTTTATGACAGTGATATTGCACTCTGAAACTGGGGGTGCTAAACCGCAAGAGCGCCAGTTTGTATGTAATATTATCTTAATGGAACTGGAGCCTAATTAACCAATGTATCCCTTCCTGGCAACATGCTATATTTCAATCTGCCTTGAAATGTTATGGATGATTTGGTTGTACTGTTTCTGCCTCATTCAGTCCAGATGTGACACTTTGTCCATGCCCTCCTGCACCATGGTCTGCAGTCAATATAATTTTCACACTTCAACTCACCGCAACAATGGCTGGTGCATGCTGCAGCACACACTGATTATGGCGTAGTTACAAGGTAGAGAAGGGCAACACTGATTGGTTTCCCTTTCCCAGAAAACAAAAGGTCATGTGGGCTTCTTGAGATATCATCTGTTCACCTCTGTGATATCTGTCACCAATCTCAGCTGCTCGGTGCAGTCTTTCTCCAAGGAATCCATCACAACATCCACCATATGACCAAACCCTGCACTCATTAGTCTGGTATGTCTTAAAACAAAAATAAAAAGATAAAAGTGACATTATCATTACCTGCAGAGTTTTCTGCTGGTCTGAGAATTTTCTTGAAAGAGCTGAATCCTTTTATCCATCCCTCTATACCAACCAGAAATGTTTATTTGGAAATAAATATTAATATTTATTTTAATTATTTGTAGAATGTTAAACTGCTTCATTAAACTGAATATTTTAAGCTGCATATAGATGTATTTTCTTGCCTTTCCCTTATGTCTCAGTTTTATTTGTCTGACAGTCTCGCTATTCCCTCTTCACACACACACACACACACACACACACACGGTCTTTGCTTACAGTATAAGCCTGTCTGTGGGAGTTCTCCTCGGTACAGTATGCAGTCTGTGGGTTTTATCAGAGGTGTCCCACCTGGAGGGAGTCTGGGAGCAAAAACACAGCTTCAGACAGATTTAGAGCTCTTTCTGCTCCGCAGGAATGAATGAGCAGTGTTTGTGTTGCGTGGTGTTTAAATAGTGCTCTTTTTGGAGTGAGCCTCCCATTGGTAAGTGGCTCCTGGAGTGTGAGGATGCATAATGATGCTGTTGCATAAAAGTCTTGCATCTGTAAAACGTCAACACACAGAATCGACAAAAAAAGAAGCAGGGTAGACAGTGATTTGTGTGTATTCTTTTAATGATATTCAATTAAAAGTTGGTGTTAGATAGTCTGTGACCCCTGACAAAGAATGTATCTTTCATAAACAACAATGTAGCGTCAGTTGTTAAACTCACTCTGCAAAATACGAGGCTTTAGTGAGAAAACAGAGAAAAGCCCCATTAAAGGGTAAAAAAGAAAACACAGTTGGATTCAAGAATTTTTTTTTTTTACCTGTGGGTCATTAGGATAAAGCAGCCATGTGTTCAGCAGCTGTCTGTGTTAAAGAACTGTGTGTCTTCTTAAAATATAGTTTGGGACCCAGAATAAGTCACAGGCCTGTTTCTGGGCCTGGTGCAGTATGTGACTTGGATTAAATTAAGTCAGGCTGGCAAAGATCAAAACCAAATTTAAATAAAAACTTCACCTTGCGCTGGTTA
This sequence comes from Argyrosomus regius, assembly GCA_946959425.1. NCBI lineage: Eukaryota > Metazoa > Chordata > Actinopteri > Sciaenidae > Argyrosomus > Argyrosomus regius. The sequence continues at coordinate 24,525,459 of OX336891.1, read as the reverse complement.
TTTATGTTTTTTTTTAAATATGGTTAAGATGTTTATGTACTGGGTGTATATTACAGTTCTTTAACTATTTGATAATATTACACGTGGTTGCAATTTATATGTGAGAAAGCTTTGTAAAACATTACATATGGCACAGATTGTAAGCCTTTGCTTAATTTTACAGTGTAATAACACATGGTTTTACTTAAACTCTATTATCTTCAAATGCTTGTGACATTAAAGTGTACACATGTACATATTGCACGCGGTTAGGATAAACACAATGCTCTCCATGCATTATACATACATACAAGTGAGTATAGTTATAAAAGGTGCTGTAAAATAACCAAAGATTCCTTATATATTATGTTTAGTTATTCCAAAACACAGTGTGATTCATGAGTGATATTCATGTGTGCTTATTTTTTATTGTGACACATTTGGTATCAGAGCATCACTTGAACATCTCACATGCTAACGTCACAGTGTAAAATAAATATTTTCACTCTCAGGACGTCATGCTGAATCATCCCCCCACTCGAAAAATCATGCTGCATGGCTGTCAAGAGACCTTGACCATGTAATCACAGCGTCACATGTTGCTCCTCACCCTCCTGTTTCTCCCTTCACTTCCTGTCACGTTCCTGTCTGGTATCAAAGAAAGGTTTCAAAAATGCTCCACAATATTTTTTAACAGTCACTCTGGTGGTCTGTGGCATTATGTATAACTTCATCAGTTATATCCGTCCATCAATCCATCCATTTCCTTCTACTTATCCAGGGCTGGGTTGCAGTGGCAGCAGGTTTAGCAGGACATTCCAGACGTCCCTCTCTCTTCCTCTGTGTTATTATGGAGAATTGTCCATTTATGCAGCCAGGTAATGAGCTCGAATTAACTTCAATTTTACTTCAACTTGAATTACTTCACTCACGATTATTGGCAGCAGCGGCAGTATTGTCGCATGTAGAAGTAGAAGGGAGTAAAAACGTATTTATCATCCATCCATTTTCTGTAACTACTTATCCTTATCAGGGTCGCGGAGGCTGGACAAGATCCCAGCTGACAGGGTACACAAACATACTTAGCCTAATTTTTGAATAAGGAAATACAACATTCTTCCTTATAGATTAAAAATGTTATTTATAAGCTCATATCATTCTTGATTGGGTATGAATGGTGGCAAATGTTAGCCAACTTTAGTTAGATGTTGCTGTCAAACTGTCAGTTTGTCGACTTTTCTTGTGTTCTGCACTCGTGCTATTGCTGTTGTTTGTGTACTCTCTTGGTGTAGTATTCACAGTCTGAACTGCAGGTCAAGTGGATGTGGTGGATTCGAGGAAGTCCAAAAGTCTCCAAGAGCAGTAGTAGTGTATCATTTTAATACCATGTGTGGAGCTCAGTCTGGGAAGGTTTACGCTGTATGGGCCCAAAAATGTAGACATCTGAAAATGTTTTGAGGACCAACCCAATCAGCTACTTGGAATGCAACAGCAATACACTGATACATTTAAATATGGTATCCAGTTCTCTGAACACATTCATGCTCCCAATATTAAAGTCCACAGACAGTGAATCCAATCTGTAAGAAAGCCATACTGAAAACAGAAGCTTCAAGTACCCCTAGAAACTAACTTTATTTGCGGTCTTTTATGACAGACGTTAGCATTTGAGCTTAAGCAATCTGACACATCTCATTTATTGCTAACATTAAAGTCTGTGTGAAGGCAATTAAGAGATTTCTTTCAAAACATATATTGGAAAATAGTTGCTGCAAACACGTAAAACGACTTTGAACGACATATTACTGAAATGTAGTTCTGAAATGGAGTTCGAGGGTTAGTTAGTTAGTCTTGTTGTATATGGTGTTTGTCCCAAAGTTATTAAAGCCACTAAGTTCAGAGAATCTTGGGAAATGCAGGCAAGCGTACCATTATACCATTATGTGATAATAACCACTTGTGGGAGGGCCACCGCATTTGCTATTTTTATTTTAATTTGTAAGTTCTCATGTGAGTTCAAGTTCTCATATGGTGGGTAACTGCAAATATGATTACATCTTAAAGTTGACTAAGATTTAATTATCGACATAATTTATGGGAGTATTACGCTTTGATCCAGAGGCCACTGTGTTTATTACTCTTAATTAGTGGATTAGCAGGTGTTCATTTAAGGCCCTGGCCACTACACAGAAGAGAAGAGCGTCGGGGTAGGTTAATAATGACCCTTTAAAACACCGCTGTGATCTTTTATTCTCTACATTGATTACAGCAGGGGTAAAAATTGGTGAGACAGTTGTAACAAAGGAGAGCGGACAGGCAGGACGGCTGTGTGACAGCAAGCAGTTGTAAGACGAAGACGGTCCTGGGACAAATTAAACACAGTGATGAAAGGAGTATTTGTTGAGAAGTCTCTGAGAACTGCTGTGTTTCCAATCTCATGTTTTATTAGATTATTATATAAAATGTTCATGTGGTCCCTTCAGTGAAATTGTAGTAGTGTAGAGAAAGAGAGATGATACAACAATGAAGAGCGATAAAATAACATATTGAACACATTCAATCGACAGTGAAAAAAAAAGAAAAAAAAGCTGAGTGTCTTCACGTGAATCGAAACACAGAGCCTGAAAGTATAAAAACACTCTCAAGAGAATATATCTGACAATTTGAAGCACTCATAGTCAGAATTTACGCTCATTATCCTTGAATAAAAAAATATTTATATTCTTGTCTCAATAAATCACAAGCTGTTTTTGAGTGATCATAAATATGTCATTATCTCAAAGTAGCTAATTGTATGATTTTGCCAGCAAGCGTGTCTTTCATTTTCTATTCTGGCTATTTTCTTCTCAATTGTCATTTTTGACTGCTGTCAATAACAGCAGTGACTGAAGTTCAGTCAGTTCTGTCAGACTAAAAGCCAAGATAAACTGTTGAGCAACAATGCAGCACAAAATGTTTGATATCCAAGATAACAGCAACGAAATGGGCTGAAAAATAAGCACGACCAACATAAAATTTCAAGTCATGATCTCAAGGAAATTGTTTATTCTTTGGGTATCAGGTTAATTTCCACAACAATGCTGAATGGCATGTTGTTGCATTGATTTCCACCACAGCTCAGCCCACCAGAGCTGTCAGATGTCTGTTTTTTGTTTGTTTTCCATTGCTTCTGTCTCCTCTGTGGAAGTCGGCTCTCACCACGACCAAGCAGGCGTGAAGCGAGGACACTGAGTCTGAGCACACTGAAAGTGATTTTAATCTTCTTTTTTTACTGTTTTAAAAAACTCTGGAAAGTCTGTTTTCATATCTGGCCCCATCCCGACTCTGGGTCTTGGAGTTGGCGGTTTCAGTAGACTCCTCAGCACTGCCTGCAGGATGCGCAATTTTGGTTTTATTGACAATTTTAACTTGTTCTGGGATCGTGACTCTCTTTTTAAACGAGATGGGATCCATCCAAATAAGAGGGGTAGCCAAATGCTGTCTGCTAACCTGCAGCATGCAGTGCACACCTTTCCACCCCCACACCGGATTCCCCCCTCTTCACTGATGGCACATTCACAGCTTCCTGTTTTCCATGAGAGCTCCCCCTTCAGGTCCCTCCTGCCACATGCACGCACATCTACTCACAGCCAGTTCTCAGTTTCTTCTAACGGTCCTACATCTCCTGCATCAAGACATATTCCAGTCAGAATCACCAGGTCCCGTCAAAAAACAATCAGAGTGCCCAGACCAGTACTCTACAACAACATATGGTATGGCACGGTAGGAAATATTATATCACTTCCATCATCCCTGCTTCAAAATCAGACTGACATTACCCTCTCACATCACCACCATCATTTCCTACCACGGACCCTCGGCAGCACACTCAACTTCACACCTCTCTGCAGCCAACCACAACAATTTAATTCAGGTCCCCCGAAATACCCATGTTTCCTCTGTCTTTAATGCAAAACTAGCTAATTTCGGTCTTCTGAATGTCAGATCTCTTAATAACAAATCTTTTTTATGCCATGATTTTATCACCTCTAATAAGTTAGACTTGGTTATATTGACAGAGACATGGCTCTCTCAGGGAGACTGCAGCCCTCTCATTGAGGCGACCCCCCCGATTACACACACCTCCATCAACCCCGCGTTGATGGAGAGAGGAGGGGGAGGTGGGGTTGTGGTTATCCACAGAAAAGATTTTAAATGCACTCCGATTTTATGTAATAATTTCACATCCTTTGAGCACCTTGGTTTTAGACTACACTCTAAAGATCCTGTTTTTATTTTAATAATCTACACACCTCCCAAACTCAACAGTGTTCTTGTAGAAGAGTTTGCAGAGCTTTTATCTCACCTTATATCTATTTACAACAAAATTCTCATTTTAGGCGATTTTATCATTCATGTTTGTTGTCCGTCTCAGCCATTCGTTCAGGATTTTATGGATACTTTAGAGTCTTTTAATCTTACTCAGGCAATACAAGAGCCAACTCATGTGAAGGGTCACACACTGGATCTCGTTCTGTACAGCGGTCTCAGTCCTAACTATTTTAAGATGGAGGATATCTGTGTGTCTGATCATAAGGCCATTTTATTTAGTATGATTTTATCCCAGCTTCCTTTTAATCATAGTACCCCGGTTCGTCACAGGGTTTTTAATTCTAGTTCTGCCAGTAAATTTTCTGAGCTTTTTAGTGCTGCTTCTTTAACTGCTTTTAATCCCCATTCTGATTTAGAAGAGGTTGTCTCTCTTTTTAATCTCACCTGTCAAAACATCCTGGACTTCCAAGATTTAAAAAGAGACTGTAGGAGAAAGGAAAGAAAATAGGAAAAAACTGGTCTGACTGTGTACTACAACATTTGGAAAGTTGCCATGATGAACTACCAAACTGCAGTTAAAGAAGCAAGAGCATCCTTCTTTTCTATCATCGTTTTAGCAAATCACTCATCACCCCCTCCATATGTCCTTTTAACGATGCGTCACAAGACTTGTGTGAGGAGTTTTTAAATTTTTTTATAAAAAGGGTTGATAACATTAGACAACAGATAACTCCCCCCGACCGTGTTTTACAGGCCACTAGAGACATTAATAATTATTTTACCACTTTTTCCTTTTTAGCAGAAACCATAGCCCATATGAAATCAATCACATGCAGTCTTGATTTTATTCCCACAAAATTTCTCAAAGAGGTTTTTATCACAGTTGGACTCAGTATTTTATCGATTATTAACAGATCTTTAGAAGACGGTATTTATCCTTCTGCTTTTAAACATGCTGTGGTCCAGCCCCTTTTAAAGAAACCCAACCTTGATTTTAGAGAAAGTGGTTTCCTCACAACTTTGAACTTTTATGAGTCATAATAACATCTTTGAGAAATCAGGTTTTAAAGCTCTTCATAGCACAGAAACTGCCCTCCTCCAAGTAACAAATGATCTCCTTTTAGCAGCTGACAGGGGTGAGAGTGCAATTTTAACTCTTTTAGACCTCAGTGCAGCTTTTGACACTATAGATCACTCTATTTTTGCCATCAGGGCCCCTCGACTTTGGAACGCCCTGCCTGAGGACTTAAGGCTTCCAGAATCAGTGAATTCTTTTAAGTCACTTCTTAAAACACATTTTTATAGACTTGCTTTTATGTGATGTTTGTATTTTTATCTTTTTTTTTTTTTTTTTTTTTTTTTTAACTTGAGTTAAATGATTCTATTTCACTGTGTTTTATTTTATTTTATTTTTTGTTATGTGTGTTTATGTAATTTATGCATTTCTTAACTTTTTTTGAATTGCTTTTTATTGTCTTCTAAATGTTGTTGGTTCTTCTTATTTGTTCATGCTTGTCTGTCAAAGCACTTTGTAAACGCTGTTTTTAAAGGTGCTATATAAATTAAAGCTGCGAGCAGCGTTGAGGCGGACCTCGCT